>JAMJFZ010001203.1:4107500-4112500 GCA_026225945.1 Cricetomys ansorgei
CTTTAACTTTAACTTTAACTTTAACTTTAACTTTAACTTTAACTTTAACTTTAACTTTAACTTTAACTTTAACTTTAACTTTAACTTTAACTTTAACTTTAACTTTAACTTTAACTTTAACTTTAACTTTAACTTTAACTTTAACTTTAACTTTAACTTTAACTTTAACTTTAACTTTAACTTTAACTTTAACTTTAACTTTAACTTTAACTTTAACTTTAACTTTAACTTTAACTTTAACTTTAACTTTAACTTTAACTTTAACTTTAACTTTAACTTTAACTTTAACTTTAACTTTAACTTTAACTTTAACTTTAACTTTAACTTTAACTTTAACTTTAACTTTAACTTTAACTTTAACTTTAACTTTAAACTTTAACTTTAACTTTAACTTTAACTTTAACTTTAACTTTAACTTTAACTTTAACTTTAACTTTAACTTTAACTTTAACTTTAACTTTAACTTTAACTTTAACTTTAACTTTAACTTTAACTTTAACTTTAACTTTAACTTTAACTTTAACTTTAACTTTAACTTTAACTTTAACTTTAACTTTAACTTTAACTTTAACTTTAACTTTAACTTTAACTTTAACTTTAACTTTAACTTTAACTTTAACTTTAACTTTAACTTTAACTTTTTAACTTTAACTTTAACTTTAACTTTAACTTTAACTTTAACTTTAACTTTAACTTTAACTTTAAC
Source organism: Cricetomys ansorgei (assembly GCA_026225945.1). NCBI lineage: Eukaryota > Metazoa > Chordata > Mammalia > Rodentia > Nesomyidae > Cricetomys > Cricetomys ansorgei. The sequence continues at coordinate 4,108,207 of JAMJFZ010001203.1, forward strand.
TTTAACTTTAACTTTAACTTTAACTTTAACTTTAACTTTAACTTTAACTTTAACTTTAACTTTAACTTTAACTTTAACTTTAACTTTAACTTTAACTTTAACTTTAACTTTAACTTTAACTTTAACTTTAACTTTAACTTTAACTTTAACTTTAACTTTAACTTTAACTTTAACTTTAACATTTTAACTTTAACTTTAACTTTAACTTTAACTTTAACTTTAACTTTAACTTTAACTTTAACTTTAACTTTAACTTTAACTTTAACTTTAACTTTAACTTTAACTTTAACTTTAACTTTAACTTTAACTTTAACTTTAACTTTAACTTTAACTTTAACTTTAACTTTAACTTTAACTTTAACTTTAACTTTAACTTTAACTTTAACTTTAACTTTAACTTTAACTTTAACTTTAACTTTAACTTTAACTTTAACTTTAACTTTAACTTTAACTTTAACTTTAACTTTAACTTTAACTTTAACTTTAACTTTAACTTTAACTTTAACTTTAACTTTAACTTTAACTTTAACTTTAACTTTAACTTTAACTTTAACTTTAACTTTAACTTTAACTTTAACTTTAACTTTAACTTTAACTTTAACTTTAACTTTAACTTTAACTTTAACTTTAACTTTAACTTTAACTTTAACTTTAACTTTAACTTTAACTTTAACTTTAACTTTAACTTTACTTTAACTTTAACTTTAACTTTAACTTTAACTTTAACTTTAACTTTAACTTTAACTTTAAACTTTAACTTTAACTTTAACTTTAACTTTAACTTTAACTTTAACTTTAACTTTAACTTTAACTTTAACTTTAACTTTAACTTTAACTTTAACTTTAACTTTAACTTTAACTTTAACTTTAACTTTAACTTTAACTTTAACTTTAACTTTAACTTTAACTTTAACTTTAACTTTAACTTTAACTTTAACTTTAACTTTAACTTTAACTTTAACTTTAACTTTAACTTTAACTTTAACTTTAACTTTAACTTTAACTTTAACTTTAACTTTTTAACTTTAACTTTAACTTTAACTTTAACTTTAACTTTAACTTTAACTTTAACTTTAACTTTAACTTTAACTTTAACTTTAACTTTAACTTTAACTTTAACTTTAACTTTAACTTTAACTTTAACTTTAACTTTAACTTTAACTTTAACTTTAACTTTAACTTTAACTTTAACTTTAACTTTTAACTTTAACTTTAACTTTAACTTTAACTTTAACTTTAACTTTAACTTTAACTTTAACTTTAACTTTAACTTTAACTTTAACTTTAACTTTAACTTTAACTTTAACTTTAACTTTAACTTTAACTTTAACTTTAACTTTAACTTTAACTTTAACTTTAACTTTAACTTTAACTTTAACTTTAACTTTAACTTTAACTTTAACTTTAACTTTAACTTTAACTTTAACTTTAACTTTAACTTTAACTTTAACTTTAACTTTAACTTTAACTTTAACTTTAACTTTAACTTTAACTTTAACTTTAACTTTAACTTTAACTTTAACTTTAACTTTAACTTTAACTTTAACTTTAACTTTAACTTTAACTTTAACTTTAACTTTAACTTTAACTTTAACTTTAACTTTAACTTTAACTTTAACTTTAACTTTAACTTTAACTTTAACTTTAACTTTAACTTTAACTTTAACTTTAACTTTAACTTTAACTTTAACTTTAACTTTAACTTTAACTTTTAACTTTAACTTTTTAACTTTAACTTTAACTTTAACTTTAACTTTAACTTTAACTTTAACTTTAACTTTAACTTTAACTTTAACTTTAACTTTAACTTTAACTTTAACTTTAACTTTAACTTTAACTTTAACTTTAACTTTAACTTTAACTTTAACTTTAACTTTAACTTTAACTTTAACTTTAACTTTAACTTTAACTTTAACTTTAACTTTAACTTTAACTTTAACTTTAACTTTAACTTTAACTTTAACTTTAACTTTAACTTTAACTTTAACTTTAACTTTAACTTTAACTTTAACTTTAACTTTAACTTTAACTTTAACTTTAACTTTAACTTTAACTTTAACTTTAACTTTAACTTTAACTTTAACTTTAACTTTAACTTTAACTTTAACTTTAACTTTAACTTTAACTTTTTAACTTTAACTTTAACTTTAACTTTAACTTTAACTTTAACTTTAACTTTAACTTTAACTTTAACTTTAACTTTAACTTTAACTTTAACTTTAACTTTAACTTTAACTTTAACTTTAACTTTAACTTTAACTTTAACTTTAACTTTAACTTTAACTTTAACTTTAACTTTAACTTTAACTTTAACTTTAACTTTAACTTTAACTTTAACTTTAACTTTAACTTTAACTTTAACTTTAACTTTAACTTTAACTTTAACTTTAACTTTAACTTTAACTTTAACTTTAACTTTAACTTTAACTTTAACTTTAACTTTAACTTTAACTTTAACTTTAACTTTAACTTTAACTTTAACTTTAACTTTAACTTTAACTTTAACTTTAACTTTAACTTTAACTTTAACTTTAACTTTAACTTTAACTTTAACTTTAACTTTAACTTTAACTTTAACTTTAACTTTAACTTTAACTTTAACTTTAACTTTAACTTTAACTTTAACTTTAACTTTAACTTTAACTTTAACTTTAACTTTAACTTTAACTTTAACTTTAACTTTAACTTTAACTTTAACTTTAACTTTAACTTTAACTTTAACTTTAACTTTAACTTTAACTTTAACTTTAACTTTAACTTTAACTTTAACTTTAACTTTAACTTTAACTTTAACTTTAACTTTAACTTTAACTTTAACTTTAACTTTAACTTTAACTTTAACTTTAACTTTAACTTTAACTTTAACTTTAACTTTAACTTTAACTTTAACTTTAACTTTAACTTTAACTTTAACTTTAACTTTAACTTTAACTTTAACTTTAACTTTAACTTTAACTTTAACTTTAACTTTAACTTTAACTTTAACTTTAACTTTAACTTTAACTTTAACTTTAACTTTAACTTTAACTTTAACTTTAACTTTAACTTTAACTTTAACTTTAACTTTAACTTTAACTTTAACTTTAACTTTAACTTTAACTTTAACTTTAACTTTAACTTTAACTTTAACTTTAACTTTAACTTTAACTTTAACTTTAACTTTAACTTTAACTTTAACTTTAACTTTAACTTTAACTTTAACTTTAACTTTAACTTTAACTTTAACTTTAACTTTAACTTTTTAACTTTAACTTTAACTTTAACTTTAACTTTAACTTTAACTTTAACTTTAACCCCTTTAACTTTAACTTTAACTTTAACTTTAACTTTAACTTTAACTTTAACTTTAACTTTAACTTTAACTTTAACTTTAACTTTAACTTTAACTTTAACTTTAACTTTAACTTTAACTTTAACTTTAACTTTAACTTTAACTTTAACTTTAACTTTAACTTTAACTTTAACTTTAACTTTAACTTTAACTTTAACTTTAACTTTAACTTTAACTTTAACTTTAACTTTAACTTTAACTTTAACTTTAACTTTAACTTTAACTTTAACTTTAACTTTAACTTTAACTTTAACTTTAACTTTAACTTTAACTTTAACTTTAACTTTAACTTTAACTTTAACTTTAACTTTAACTTTAACTTTAACTTTAACTTTAACTTTAACTTTAACTTTAACTTTAACTTTAACTTTAACTTTAACTTTAACTTTAACTTTAACTTTAACTTTAACTTTAACTTTAACTTTAACTTTAACTTTAACTTTAACTTTAACTTTAACTTTAACTTTAACTATTAACTTTAACTTTAACTTTAACTTTAACTTTAACTTTAACTTTAACTTTAACTTTAACTTTAACTTTAACTTTAACTTTAACTTTAACTTTAACTTTAACTTTAACTTTAACTTTAACTTTAACTTTAACTTTAACTTTAACTTTAACTTTAACTTTAACTTTAACTTTAACTTTAACTTTAACTTTAACTTTAACTTTAACTTTAACTTTAACTTTAACTTTAACTTTAACTTTAACTTTAACTTTAACTTTAACTTTAACTTTAACTTTAACTTTAACTTTAACTTTAACTTTAACTTTAACTTTAACTTTAACTTTAACTTTAACTTTAACTTAACTTTAACTTTAACTTTAACTTTAACTTTAACTTTAACTTTAACTTTAACTTTAACTTTAACTTTAACTTTAACTTTAACTTTAACTTTAACTTTAACTTTAACTTTAACTTTAACTTTAACTTTAACTTTAACTTTAACTTTAACTTTAACT